>CM060592.1:14517415-14539915 GCA_030578255.1 Tiaroga cobitis | reverse complement strand
AATCTGTCTGTCTGTCTGTCTGACTGTCTGTCTGTCTATTCTATCTATTTGTCTGTCTAAGAGTGTCTATCTATCTCTCTATCTATCTCGCTGAAAATCAGATGACCTTTACAATAAGCATATTTTCAATATTTTGATCGCAGGGCTGCTCTGACCCCGCGCTCCTGAATCCAAAGTATATCCTGCTACTGATCCTGGAGGTTTCAGGAGATGTGAGCTGAATGAGCTGGATCAAACGTCCTTTTTATTTAGGGTTGCCAACTTTGGGGGGGACTTCTGATGACTTCTGATGACTTCTGGTGAATATTGTATGCTATAATACATTAACGTTATAGCATATTATAATACAACTTATTAGGCCTATATATTTATAGAATAGCAAAGTAGTCCTAATCAATAATATACAAGACTGAACCACATAGATAGATAAAGGCTATCATGATCATTTTGCCAACAATGAACCATGGATTTGTTTAGTTTATAATACATTTTATTTTTAACTTAAACAAATATAACATAGCCTATAACATTCAAAACTCATCGGCTTAGACTGCATTTGAAGAAAAATAAACACAACAGTTTTCTGTAGCCTGGCATGTGCGAACTTATTCAATAGAATTAGACTTCTAGAATGTTCTTTCCAGTGCAAAAAATAATATTTTTAATATTCCTACCTTTAATACCTCGCGCATTCCAGCCACGGGTAGTCATTTTCCCATTCAACTCTATATTTTTGTGCTCTTTTCTTTTTCGCCGGCTGCTCGGAGGTAGTCATTTTTACAATTCCCGCTGTTGTCACTTGTCGTCATCGTTGCTACGATACGTGACTCACTATGACTAACGACCAATTAAAAGAGCATTCTCTGATGATGTTCCAAGATGTTAAAAACGCTACGCGGCTGATCATAGACAAACAGGGGGAGAAATTAGTATCTACCGCACCGTGGCGCACCGTCGGGTTTTTTTTTTCTTATCATAGAAAAACATATATTGACATATTAGAAGCTACAGTATGTACCTGTCATGAATTTGCACTGAATTGATTCTCAAAAATACGGAACAAAGTGCGTTCCGTATCAGTTCAATACGGAACAAGACTTTTATGTGTCAAATACGGGACGATTCCGTATTATACGGAACGGTTGGCAACCCTATTTTTATTTATATTTTATTTTACAGTAATAGCAGAAATAAACTGCACTGCAGCGCACACTAATGTCACGAGGACTTTTATTTTGCAAACGTATGGTTGAACCGGAAGTACGTTCGAGCTTCGTTCCACAACAAAAATTAGAAGTGTAGATGTATGCTTCCGACATTAGGATTGTGGGTTTCAAATAATCAATTGTAACATATTATAATATCAGTACTGCCTCAACAACATGGGAGGTGGTGACCTTGTAAGTACAATTTGTTTTGTCAGTAGCGCAGTCATGTTAAATCACTAGAAGCCAGTTGCTAATGATAATCTGCGTGGCTTAGTTTAATTCGGGTTTAGTTTAATTCGGCTTGTTTATGGATACCACCAATTTAATTATTTTAACGATGAAGTTTATTTTTAAACAAGTCTGTCCATTTAAATAAAAGTGATTCACATGTCCACATCTTTTGTCTTTACCTAAATCTGATTTAACGTTACTCTTATTTATCTCCGGCGAATCTCACCAGAACTTGAAAAAGAGTTGGCATCCGCAAACTCTGAAGAACATCGAGCGAGTGTGGAAAGCGGAGCAGAAACATGAGGCTGAGAGGAAGAAGATCGAGGAACTGCAAAAGGAGCTTAAAGATGAGCGAGCACGAGAAGAGATGACCAGATATGCGCAAGAGACAGGCGCTGTAAAGTGTGTAACATTCAGTCAACCCCAGCACCATGTTATCATTACAAAAAAATGTAGTATAACACATAATCCCTCGAAAATGAGATGTTACATCTCAAGGGGCTATCCTTTCAATAAATTCAATAGACATAATAACAACGAACTCTGGTTTCTGTAGCCTGTAATGTAATATAATATCAAATTCCTCATTATTGCAGGAAGAAAGATGACCGTCTGGACTGGATGTACCAGGGTCCAGCGGGACAGATCTCTCGGGATGAATACCTTATGGGTCGCCCCATTGACAAACAGATCACCCAGCAATTCGAGGAGCCTGAGAGCGGGCCATCGGCTGAGACGGGCCTTCTGCCTGGCTCCATATTTAACCCCACAGGTTCTGCCTCTACAAATGATATGGCTGCTAAGATCAGAGAAGACCCTCTTTTTGAGATCCGGTAAGCTGGAATGGTGTAAATGGTGTGTTTTTATTTTTACCTAGAAGGCTTGTAATGATTTACAAAAATGTCGGTTTGGTGTGTACCTTGGTTTTGGAGTCACGGTTCAGTATATTTGCGGAACAGCAAAAAGCGCATCCATTCATCATAAAAGTAATCCATACAGCTCCAGGGCTTTTTTTGAAAGAAAAATATCCATGTTTATAACTTTTTATTTATAATCGCTGGCTCCCGATAACGGCTGTAGATGTCTAGTTCCGGCAGAAGAGTGACCTCTGACCTGACGACTGATGTAACCTTAAAGGGTTAGTTCACCCAAAAATAAAAATTAAGTCATTAATTACTCACCCCCATGCTGTACCAACCCCGTAAGGCCTTCGTTCGTCTTCGGAACACAAATGAAGATATTTATGATTAAATCTGAGAGGTTGATCACTCCTCCATAGGCTCCCTAAGGGAATGACACCGGACGGCCCAGAAAGTCATTAAAGAAAATGTTTAAATATTCCATGTCACAACAGTGGCTCAACTATAAGTTTATCAAGCGACGAGAATACTTTTTGTGCGAAAAAACACACAAAAATAACGACTTTATTCGACTATTCCTTTTCTTCCTTGTAGGCCTGAAGCGAGACTTCAAGAGATTTCCACGACGCGCACGCGCGAGAACTTAACTGAAGTAGTTGAAGGAGATCGCAATTCTCGCGCATGCGTCGTGGAAATCTCTTGAAGTCTCGTTTCAGGCCTACAAGGAATGTATCATTATCACTCGCGCCGTCCTCTCACGTCCCTCGTCCTGCTCGCCACAGCCAACTAACTAGACATTTTGTGTGAAATGAATTTCAAACTCTTTTGGCAGCTAGCCTTGTAGACGGAAGAGTGATTTCTCTGATGTTTGCGCGCTGTTCTGGATTAGTGGTAGTGGCTTGCAGAGCTGTGCAATGTGGTGCATTGTGGGAGTTGTTGTCTTACATACAAATGCGCCCTAAAGTTATTTTCTGTTTTTCTCGGTCAAGAGGGCACCAAATTCAAAATTTCTTTTACACCTCGACTACATATATAACCCACTTTCAATAAAGATTAATGTTGAAATGGGTGGAGTGTAGTGGTCGACCGATATGGGATTTTTAATGGCCGATGCCGATATTGAGAAAGCAATCTGGCCGATTGGCCCATATGAGGCCGATACAGTACATGTGAATACAGTACATGAGAGACAAAGAATATTGGTGAAACTAAATGAACATTTATTGTACATAATATTTATGCAAAATTATTTTTGCAATTAAACATATTTACTAATTAAGTAATTAAAATGTAAACAAATGAGGTACTGTAACACTTCAATAAATAAAGTTTTAATAATTACTGCTGCTTACTTCAGGTTACAAATAACATGTATCATTAATGAACCAATCTAAACAATATTTATAAATTAATGACAAAATAGTATGTGCAATTTCATACATTTTATGTACAATATACATAGTTAAATAACATTTTTTAAATAATAATGATTTATGTCTGTTTAGTTTTGCTTGTTAGTTTCTTTGAAACTTTGCAAGCCGTCACATGTATTTGCATGCTCGATTAACATCAAATCCGACCGGAACACATCGTGGATAATTAAATACAGCAGATAGAGATAGTGAATAACATTTTCAAGGATTTTTTTCCCCAAACGTATTATTATTAGTATTATACCATACAGTGTTCTCTTCTCATCCACCTCGCGCGATCACTGATCTGTAGTGCACGCGACCCAGCTTTTCAGTCCGTGAGGAAACAGCGTCTAGTTTAAACGTAACCGAGAACAGCACGCGTATAGGGAACAGCCAGTCAGAGGATTTTTGACTGTTTGTGAGGTAAAATGTTTTCAGTTTTGTTTGAATTTGTTTATATCACATCTGTGACCCCCCCACTGGAGCTGTCGCTGGGCTGCAGATCTGACACATCACGGTACTGTTTGAATAGACTTCGCTGCACGCCGGAGTGTTTTTGCGTGTAACACAATGTAGCGTCAGGTTAGAAAGCGAATCCTGATTGGTCATTTACGGTGTCTGTCAGATGTCTGCATCACTTCTGAGTGGCTTGTCTTATGGTGCTGGGCGGAGCAGAGCGAGCGTATTCAGTTCATTCATACTCGCTCTGCTCGCGCCAGTGGAAAAAAGCGCTAATGAAAAATTATTATTTTGAACGGTCTCTTCATGAGAACTTTGTTCAGAAATCTGAGGTCTAAGATTGGTCTGAGGCCGCCGTCCTTCTTGGGGACAAGGAAATAACGGCCGTAAAACCCCGACTCGCTCATAGACAGAGGAACTCTCTCTATAGCCCTTTTGCACAATAGTTTTGCTATCTCTGAACGGAGCAGCGTCACTGCTTCTGGGTTCACAGTAGTTTCTAACCGCGCTCAAAAACGTGGAGGGCGACGGTGAAACTGTAAGCGATAGCCTAGCCTTATTGTGTTTAGCACCCACTGGGAAATTCCCGGAATAGCTTCCCACGCTTTGAAGCGTAACGCTAGGGGGTGAATGGCTACATGGTCCCCGTCGTTGCACATAGCGGGCTGCGTGAGCGCGCTCATATTGTTTATGACAGCGGGACTTACACTCAGAGAGGAGTTTATGGGCCGTGTAACAGAGTGAGCAGAGGGGGGACGCGCACACGGGCTTGTGGGCGCGCTCATGCACTCTGAAACTCGAGCGGGTTGGAACCGCTTTATGAGAGTGGACTCTGTGTGAGACACGGGGACTGAAGTGCTTTTGTGTATGAGTGAACACAGTGTTGTGGGCACATTTTCTACACAAGAGGCTTTTATGCTCATTTTGAGATTTCTCTGAGTCGCCGTGACAACGGCGTTTTCGCTCATGCAAGCGGGAAGGGAGACCGGCTTGGTAATGGCGGTGTACACTGCTGTAGTAGCCGCGTGAGCGGGGACTAACAGAGGGCGAAACTTTGACGGCGGTCCGGCCGCGGCGGGAGAGCACCGTCTTTTTCTCAGCTGTGCTAGGCAGACTTTGAGTGATCAGGTTTCAGCGCGATCCGAGGCCGAGGCCCCCGGGGAGGCGGCGGTCTGTGGCGGCTGTCAGAGCGAGAACGAGGGCGGCCGCCCTGGCGTCGCTGAAAAGTCTGGCTGTGCTGAGCTGGGCGCTGGGGTGGGGCTCGTGCAGGAGGCTGGTCACGTGAGCGGCCTGCAGAGGAGCTAGCGCGACGAGGCAGAAAGAGATTCATGGCCTGGGAAGCTTTCTGCACTTCGGAGAAATGGTCGACGATACCCGTGACGGCAGATCCGAAGAGGCCGGATGGAGAGAGCGGGGCGTTGAGAAAGGCGGCGCGCTCAGAATCTCCCATGTCGGCGAGCGTGAGCCAAAGATGTCTTTCAGACACACAAATGGCGGCCATGCATTTCCCCAGGGCTTGCGCAGCAGATTTTGTAGCGCGAAGGGCAATGTCCGTGGCGCTCCTTAAATCCGCGACTGAGGGGGGATTTTTTCCACTCTCGTCCCATTCACGAAGTAAATCGCCCTGTAGAATCTGAAGGATGGACATGGAGTGGAGTGCAGAGGCTGCTTGACCGGCGGCTGAGTAAGCGCGGGCGTGAAAGCTCGAAGTCGCTCTGCAGGCTTTAAAGGGAAGCACAGGTGATGAGCGCCATCTTGTGGAAGGCGGGCATAAATGTGCGGCGACCAGGTCCTCTACAGGGGGAATGGAGAGATACCCCTTTTCTGCGGCTCCGTCCACAACGCGAAGCGGGGCGGAAGAGTCAGAGCGAGTTCTGGCAGAGAGCGGGGCATTCCAGGACTCCGCGTGCAGTTCAGGCAGGAAGGGCGCGGCCCGTTTAGTGACGGGAGTCGAGCGCTGGCGGAAGTAGCTGCCTTCCATACGGTTGATGGTCTGCTCGGGGGGAGGGGACCAATCGAGTCCGAGGCGTTCGACGGCCTGTGAGAGGAGGCGCACTAATTCCTCCTCGATTCCAGCGCGGGTCCCAGAGGATTCTCGGGCCGAGGAGGCGTGAGAACCGGACCATTCCTCACTGTCTGAAGCGAGAAGCAAACAGGTTTCCTTGATGTCCGCGGCGTCATCGGAGGTTACAGAGCGGCCACTCGGCGGCAACTGTACATCCGGAAGTGGCGGAGAAGGAGAGCGGGAGGCGACAGGCTCCGGCGAGATGAACGCTTCTAGCTGGGGTTCCGGCGGCCTCTGAGAGCGGCGTTTCTTCTTCCGCGGCGAAGTCAGAGGCGGCGCGGAAGCAACTTTAGTGGCCTGAAGTCGAGCCCGCAGGGTCGACAACGGCATCTCCTCGCAGAGATCGCAGCCGCCATCGGCGAGGGCGAGCTCGGCCTCCTCCAATCCGAGGCAGAGAGCGCAGATGACGTGGCGGTCTCCAGTCTCGAGGGGAGCGCGGCAAGAACCGCAGGAGGATTTACGAGACATCTTTAAAAAGACGCTCGGCTCTTTTAGAAACACTATAATAAAGGAAGCTTTCGTAAAAAGTCTACAAATCCGTCGGATGGCGCTAGCTCGCAGGACGGCTGAAGGTGGCGAAGACGGCCGGCTTCCTCAGTCTCCCAGATGCTCGCTAGAGTTGCCTTTTCAACGACGGCGGCTTCTCTCAGGATCAGCAGATGCGTGTAGCTCGCTGAAGAGATGAAAAATCAGAGTTGACAGCCTGGGACGCCAAGATATACTCTCTGACCACGCCCGTTTCGGCGGGCTCTGACGCAATGAGAGCATGTCAGACTCTCATTGGCCGAGAGTTCATCTGCGTCTCCTCATAGGCTTAAGCAGTTCTCTGTGAGCGAACCAATGAGCTGCTAGCTAGCCCGCTCATGGTCTGCTGCAGCTGAACTGCGTTGACAATGGATACAAAATTATAGGATAATTTTTGGCTTCAATTTCTCAGAAAAGATGAATCTTTCCGTAGCGTAAGCTAGCTTACGCAATACAAGAGAACCTCTCGTAAGAGAACCGTGCTTTTAAATGTGTTAGGCCTATTGGTTTTTTGTTTTTAAATTTGGATAATCTCTTAATATAATATACATTGTCAGAGCTTGGTAGACCGTTAACTGTAGATGTTATTAGACAGTTATATTTGTAGATGCTATTAGACAAATTAATTCATAAATTATAATTAATAATATTTTATTAATTTATCGTTTATAAATTTTAAACATGCAAAATAAATGATGATCCTATCTGTCATAGACAATTTATGGCATTTAAAAAAAGAGTTTAAAAAGTGCTAAATTATTTAAATAAAAATGGGACAATAATTACATAATAATGTAGTCATAATTTAAGTAGTAAATAAATGCTTCAGGCACGCCAACATATACTGAAGACTTAAAATAATCAAATGTAAAATAATAATGTGTTCTGTTGCAAGTTCAAATACTTGATCTCATGTTTACTCATGGTTTATTGTTGAGCTGTCAAGTTGTCATGTTGACATAATCAGGACCTTGAAACATTTTTATTTTATCTAATATTTTATTTGATTATTATCTTTTTTTTTTTTTTTTTATAGGATTAGGATGTTATGGAAGCGTATTGCATTCACTTGAGGAAAAAAAATCTACTCTGTTTTTCTGAATTAACGAGTTAATATCTCAGAATTATGAGATACATTTTTCTTGAAAAACTTTTTTTTCACTGTTTTTATGAATTAATGAGTTACTCATAATTTTGACATAAGTCAATAATTCAGAAAAACAGAGCAAAAACTTTTTTCCATAACTCGTTAATTCAGAAAAACAGTAGATTTTTTTCCTCAAGTGAATTCAATACGCTTCCGTAGGATGTACCAAATATTCTTCAGTTTTATGCAAAACATAAATACGACAAATGGAATATCAGATCTCTGTCATATGGCCAAAAATAAATGTAAAAAAAAAAAACTTTTTTGCCTAATTGTTTGACAGATGAAAACTGTAACAATGTATCTTACAAGGTAACACGATGTAACCTTGCTCTCACTTGAAATGTGTCCCCACATTAAGTCCTTGAATTTGAGGGTGTTGGACCTGGAAAGTCCTTGAAAGTAGGGTTGCGGCGGTGAGGAAAATTTCCCGCCGGTTAATCGACGTGTGACAACACCGGTAATCCCGGTGTCACCGTGGGGGGCGGGGGGGTTAAATAGCTTTTAAATGCGTGCACGTTATACTTTCACTTTCGAAATAAGCGTCAATTGGCAATTCAGCGTCAATTGCTTGAATGGACAAAAAAACAACAACTCGCTGATAATGAAACTTTTATTTATAGACAGAACTTTTATTAGCATAACGAACGAATAAAAATAACCTCATGCATAGGCTGAAAAAAGTGAAAAACGGCAAAATTTGGTGCATCGCGCAAACGCAGTACTAATTGATTGTTGTACCTGTGTGTCTGGCTTCTGCGGTCGATGTTTTACTGCAGTGCCCATTTTGGCAGCCTCATTCTTGTGGTGCGCTTGAAGGTGCGTGTATAAATTACTTGTTTCCTCCAGATGCTGCAACCTTTGCCAGGCAAAGTTTGCAGATTGCCTCATTAACGTTTTCAGGTTCCATTTTTGAATTTGGTTTGAACCCAAAATATTGCCAAACAGGCGCTTTTGCATTGCGTTTTGACACCAAATCTTCCGCCATTATCTTGCTTTTCTGTAATTTGACTCGTTCTCATCTCCACACGTGCTAAATGGAATCCTGATGCTTGCTGATCTGTGACGTGACTGACTCTTTGCATGCACTGCGCAGTTCAGTTTTTAATTATAATGTCGAGGCGAATGCTTAATTCATGCATTATTATAATTCGTGCATTATTATTATAATTATAATGCATTATTATAATTTGAATGCTTAATATAATTATCAATTATTTAGTTCAGAAGAGAGCATTCTCTTCTGAACTAAATAATTGATAATTATTATTTTTAATTCATTCAAATAAATATTTTAGCAAAAACGAATACATTAAAAAAGTCAAGACATCGCGGTGTCACGGTGGGAAAGTGATGTCACCGGTGATGGGGCTTAAAACCGGTAACATCGTCAACACCGTCTATTGCGGCAAGCCTACTTGAAAGGTCCTTGAATTTGATGTCAACCAAGGTGTGGGAACCCTGCCTTCTGTAAAAAGGTCCGGGAAAATTACCTCAGAAAATACTAATCACGTGCGAATAGACCCGCTGTAAATATGTACGTAAATATTTCGTCATTTCCTGTTTAAAACTAGTTTTCACGTTTTTTTTTCCAAGTCTAGACGCTGGGACAAGTCTGTGGAAAAACTCAAGTGTTTTCCACATACCATTCAGATCAAAAAGAAGGTTGAAAGCACTTGTCAGAGGCACAAAACTTCTTTTAGCGTTAATGTAAGTGCCTATTACCAACATAATCCAATGTGAATTTAATTGACCGTTCGCAGGCCCCTCCCACAAAACGGCCATTGTCCAATCACACATCACAGCAACCGTTACTATGTGAGCAGGTCCGTCAAACATTGACTCCAAGCAAGATGGTGAAACGGTGCGCCCGCGGCGTTTATAAATCGGACACTAGGTACCCCGAGAGATTGTCTGGAGGAGTTGTGTTCTTTCCGTTTCCAAAGCCGAAAACACAATGTGAGCGGTGCCTACAGTGGATAATACAGTGTGGACGGCCCCACTCCCAGTTAAATATGTCGAACATGGTTAACTTGCGTGCAGCGTGCGTGAGACTGATACACTGAGATTAGTCAAAGAAACATGGAGAAAGAAGATCAAGAGGATCCACAAAGGAATTACGTTTTATAAAGGGTTGTTGTTAACATGATATCCTCGGGGGAAAATGAGCAGCAGTCAACTAGCAGTGCAGCACCCGTAGCTACAGTTTAGAGGAGTGCACGTTCGCAACGGGGAAAGCATCAAGCTTACTTGACAACATCAGTTCATATATCAATATCGTAACGAATAGAAATAACCTTAAATAATGTATGGTTATCTGCATATTTCCGTCTCTTATGTATAGTTATTTTTAAACACGAAAATCGCATTCAGCATGACACGCAAGCGGTTGCTGAACAACCTTGTTAAAGCGAACGTGTTAATCCTGTATCTGAGGCAAAATTACTAAATATGCAGCGCGAGTTATATATTTCTAACTCCAAATATTAGCCACTGACCCAGCTTATAAAATCTTCTTCAAGGCTGTGCTGGTTGCATTTGAGGTAGCTACCGGTCATGGGGTTTCTCAGATTTAGCTTGAGAGCATTAAGCATTCGCCTCGATAGTAGTCGTGTCTCCTTCATTGCGTATTTTTATATTTTGAATATATCCCTCCACTGCATACTGTAACCCCTTGTGATCTGGATGATATCGCTGAGGTAATGCTCCAAAAAAGGACACTGACACCCACGGGTATACATCTTCCCGTCATGGCAATCTGTCGCGCTGGTCGTGTTTGACCATTTGTTTGACGGGCGTAGTAACAATAACTAGGGGGCGTGGCTTTTGCGAACGGTCAATTAATACATCATATGAACAGATTTAACGGTTTTATATATATAAATATAGGTTATATGTGTTTGCGCATATGATATTATGAAGTAACGTAATACGCACATGAGGACAGAAAGGTGACGGCGGTGCGTAAATCGAGTTACACCTCCCACTTCTGCTAGTTTTACTGAGTTTTCTTATCCCGTGCGAATTGGCCATTATTATTACAGACAAATCCCGTCCCAATAGGACTTTTGGTGAGAGTAGACGCCTCTCGTGGTTCAAACAAGTAGGGCAAGTAATACGGCTGTTACTGGAAGCCAGTGATTATAGTTATAAATATGGATATTTACTTACAAAAACGCATGGCCTTGTTTCAGAAGGCCTTTATTAACCCACTGGAGCCGTATGGATTACTTTTATGATGGATGGATACGCTTTTTGGAGCTTCAAAAACTCAGGCTCTATCCCATTATAAAGCTGGGAAGAGCCGGGGTATTTTTTTATATAACGCTGATTGTGTTTGGCTGAAAGAAGAAAGTCATATACACCTAGGATGGCTTCAGGGTGAGTAAATTATGGGATAATTTTTTTGGGGGGATGAACTATCCCTTTAATGAGGGGTTTAATAATGAACAAACTATGGCCTTTGTCTTTAAGAAGAAAAGAAAAAAGCTGTCAAAGATGGCTGCAACACACTCTTCTGTTAGCAAGGTCAAACAACTGTTTTAAATAAAACAAGCGACGAGTTAAAATTATGTGTAGCTTGAGCTTATATTTATCTGGGCCTGGAAATATTCCTTCAAGTGCTGGTCAAATAAAATGTTCACAGTAAATATAATCCATGTTTGTTTTCAGCAAACGGGAGGAAGAGAAGAAGAGAGGAGTTCTTACAAATCCTGTTAAAATGAAAGAAATCCAAAAGATGGTGAGAAGTATATTTTGCATGATATTTAGTGGTCAGAATGGAAGAGTTAACTCCCTTTTAACTAATTATTTTGGAATTTGACACTAACTGGTCACACCTTCCGCACTGGAAGTTTAATTGACAAGAATAGTAGAGATGCACCGATTGATCGGCTGGTGACCGGAATCGGCCGGTTTTCACGTGATCGGCCATGATCGGCGACCGGCCGGTCAGTCTGACATAATCCGATTTTATGCCGGTCAAATGCACTCGGGCGCTGCATGATTAACATCGCGCAACATCAGCATCACACGTGCACACGGAACGCACACATGTAGGAAACCTCGTGAATTACGGCCGTTTCACACCGCAAGGTGCAGCGCGTTTTTTTTTTTGTTCGGCGTGCATGTTAATCAATGAGTGCATTCACACCGGGAGCCGGAGCAGCGCGTGAGCGTCGAGCAGGAGCCGCGCGTGAGCAACAGTGAAGAGCGGGTTTCGGCGCCGAATCTATTTTTGCTGCGCTCAATTTAAGCGAAAGCATACTTTTGATGGACAAAATAAATATGATTTCATCCAAAAAGTGCCCAAAATGCAAAGAATTTGCATATCTGGTGTGTTTTAACAAGAACTGAAGTAGGCTAGGCTATGTCAGAAAGAAAATGAAGACTCAAAAATATTTATAGAAAATTTACCCATTTAAACTTGTTTTTATTATTTCCCAATCGTTTCCCTGCACATGCTCCACTTGTCCTGTTTAGCTTGGCTGGACATGTGTCAGATGAGAGAAGAACTGTTTGAGAAATATAACTTGCCATTGATGTACAACAAGTGATTGCAATAGGCCTGTGTGTGTGTGTGTGTGTGTGTGAGAGAGAGAGATAAATATCTTTATACTGCAAGGCTATATTTATTGAATTTTTATTTGTTATTTGTTATATTATTTTATTGCCATTACCTGTTTTCATACAGAAGTTTAGTTTGCTAAATATATCAGATTTTTTTAGTTGGATAATGGATGTGAAAAGGAAATGGTTCTTCCATAACACTGCACTTTAGATGTGTGAGAATTTTTCACACTAGGAGTCATTTATATAGTTCTATTTTATAGCGATTATCTGTTAAAAAAATGTTCTATGCAAAATGTTCTATTAAAGAGAAGATAGAGAATAAATATTTGTGTGTGCTGTAAAGTGGTTTGAAAAAATAAAATCGGAATCGGCTAAAATCGGTATCGGCAGGTCAAACTCAAGGAAAAATCGGAATCGGGATCGGCCTAGAAAATTGTAATCGGTGCATCTCTAAAGAATAGGAATTTACCCAATTAATGGAATTATGGGAAATTACGTGTTATTTCACTCTTTTCCACAAGATAAAAGTTAATTTATTAAATATAATGTTTTTCTTTTTCATTTAAAAAAACTTGTCTCAGCGAACTTTTCCATTTAAAGTAAAAATCTAACTGGAATAATGCGCTCTCTTTGTTGTCTTGAGTTCAAATTCAATATATCAATTTAAAAGCCGCATTTTTTGTTGAATTTAAATGAAGTTTTAACCATGTCTGTTGTTTTCTACCCCTATAGTTGCGTCACAATCTTGAGAAGGAGAAAAAGAAGAAACGGAAGAAGGACAAAAAGGAGAAAAGAGAAGAGAAAGAGAGGAGGAAGGAGAAAAAGCACAGAAAGAGGAGTTCAAGCTCTGATGAGGAGGACCGGAAGCATAGGTACAAATTACATTTTTAATCAGCTTGTAAATTGTTTTATTTACTGGCACAAATCTCTCTTTGTTTGGGAGACAGTGTACTTAATTTAAATAAGCTTTTTTAACAATGTGTGTGTCTGTTTGGCCAACCAGGTCCAAAGAAGAGCGATCAGATCATGTGACAACCTCTAATGGACATAATAAATCAGCCTATGGGCTTCAAGTAAGTGATTTCTCCCTGGCTTTCTCAATGACATGTTTCTTTTGGATTTTTATTATTAACTTTTATTTAATTTTAATATTTAATTAAATTCATTGGCATTCTGCATTGCCATAATAGGTCATCCTGACCTCAGTAATAGAGACTTAGATTAGAGTACTTATTAGATCTGCATGACGTTTTAGTTATGATGTTCCTACACCATTGCTTAACATTGATCTGTTAATATTTATCAAATATTACTTTTTCTTAGTCACCTTGCAATCAAAATTGACAAATCTTTTTTTTTATTCTTTTTTTTATGGAATATTGAAGTATTTATTATATATGATTTTTCCATCAGGGTTCCCACGGGTGAATCTGAAAAAAAAAAAGGCCCTGGAAAGTTTTTGAAAATAAACATACATAAAAAATGCTTGAATTTATTTTGTTCAAGAAGTTTTCTAGAATAAATTCCACATTATTCCCTCCGGAAATAATGTGTTATTTCGCCAACACGTCGTGGCCTATGCATACTAACCCAAATATGTTCAGTCAATGACTGTATATTGTGTTCAATAAACATAAAACATTTGTGATAATCTGTTGCCCAGATATTTAATTTTATTTAATGTAATGTTGAATTGCTTTTCTTGTTAAGATAATGTAAACCGTTAGGCAAGAAAAACTTAAAAGCATATTCATATCTTAACTTCTGGTTACATGAGCCTAAGCTCTTTTCAATAATATCCATGCAAAAGTTAATATCAGATCATTTTAGAATACAGTATAGGATGTACCCAATATTCTTCAGTTTTATGCAAAACAGAAATACCACAAATAGAATATCAGATCTCTGTCATATGGCCAAAAATAAAAGCAAAAAGAAGAGGGACCAACCAATAGCAAACCACAATGATTGACTGATTCAATCAATTCCCGATGGACTAAATCAAGTCCCGCTTGTTTGCTTGTTGGAGAAGCCTTTTCATCAACTTCCGTTTCGTGCCAACTTTGAAATGTACTCCTTTCTTCTTGTTTCAGTTACCAGAAAGCAGATCCCATCACTCTTCAACGTCTAAGCACACAGATCACCATTCAAGAGACAGGAGTCGATCTCCGTTTTCTCACAAAGCAGACAGGGTCAATCCTTCCTCTCGAGAGTCCGAGCGAAGACCTAAAACCAAAGCCCCCAGCCCACCGAGACACCGGGACCGCCATCAAAGACCGCAGTACACCAATTACAGCAAGTATGACACTCCCTTGAGTTTCTGTATCATGTAGTAGATTAAATGATTAAGAATAAATGTTTTGTTCATCTGTGTCAGTCACTCTGAACATGAGTTGAAACCTCTGGCATGATCACATTTGTTTCTTTAGCTGTAGAAGACTTTCAGTTTTGTTTGCCACATAAAATGCAACTACATTTTTCCCTTCTCTCAGACGCCTCTCATCTGAAGAGTTGGAGAAGAAGAGAAGGGAAATGATGGATTTTGCCCGGGAAAGAGAAATTGAAAGGGAAAATAATGTGCAGAGATACAAGCGACAAGAGGACCAGGAGAAAGCCAGAGACAGTGCCAAACAGGACCGTCACGCTGGCTTCATACAGTCAGTATTTTCATTCCTGAAAACAGAAATCTTAATACTGTTGCACCCAGTGGTTTTATTTGTAGCAAACGGACTTGACTGAACAAGGTAGCCTGGTTGTAAACTTCTGGATCACCATGGAAAAGTTGATGGTTTATGTTAATTTTTGCTACTGTAGAGAGACTGACAAACCCCCCAAGCCAGATTCCCAGTGAAATGCTCTCAGACAGCAAGTGCAGTGAGTTTGCTTCATTCTTCTCTGAGAAAATTAATAAAATCAGAAAGGTGATCAGCACATCCTTGAGTTGCTCTGGGGTCAGGCAGATCAGACCACAACCTGAGAAAGTAGTTACTATGTCTGTTTTCGAAGAAATTGAAGGCACAATTTTGGAAGAAACCGTACAGCGCCTTAAAACATCAACCTGCGCCCTTGACGCACTTCCCACATCTTTTTTCAAAAGTGTGTTAAACAGCTTAGAAGCAGATCTCCTAGAAGTGTTAAATGCCTCGCGTCTCTCTAGGAGTTTTCCAAACTCCCTGAAAACTGCAGTTGTCAAGCCCCTCCTGAAAAAGAGCAATCTGGATAAGACCATCTTAAGCAACTATAGACCGATCTCAAATCTTCCTTTCATAGGCAAGATCATTGAAAAAGTTGTCTTCAATCAGCTGAACAAATTCTTAAGCTCGAATGGATTCTTTGACAATTTTCAATCTGGTTTCCGATCGCATCAGAGACAGCTCTCATAAAGATAATAAACGATATTCGCTTAAATACTGATACAGGGAAATTATCAGTACTGGTACTACTCGACCTCAGTGCTGCATTTGACACTGTCGATCACGACATACTTCTTGACAGGCTGGAAAACTGGGTGGCGCTTTCTGGGATAGTCCTAAAATGGTTCAGGTCATACTTAGAAAGGAGAGGTTATTATGTGAGTCCATAAGTCTGAGTGGACATCCATGACTTGCGGAGTCACTCAAGGCTCAATTCTTGTACCACTCCTGTTCAACCTGTATATGCTCCCAATGAGCCAAATAATGAGAAAGAACAAAATTGCTTACCACAGCTATGCAGACGACACAGCTCTACTTAGCCCTATCGCCTAACGACTACAGCCCCATTGACTCCCTGTGCCAATGCATTGATGAAGTAAACAGTTGGATGTATCACACCAGTCCTCAGATCTTTACACTGGCTCCCAGTTACATTTAGGATTGATTTTAAAGTATTATTACTGGTATATAAATCATTCAATGGGTTAGGACCTCAATATATTGCAGATATGCTCACTGAATATAAACCTAACAGATCACTCAGATCATTAGGATCACATCAGCTAGAAATACCAAGGATTCACTCTAAGCATGGAGAGTCTGCTTTTAGCTATTATGCCAGCCGCAGCTGGAACCAGCTTCCAGAGGAGATCAGATGTGCTCCTACAGTAGTCACAATTCAAATCCAGACTCAAAACACTTCTGTTTAGCTATGCATTTACTGAATGAGCACTGTGGCACTGTTCGTCCGACTGTTTTTACTGTACTGATTTTGTCTTTGTTTGTTTACTGGTTTTGTCTTTGTTTGTTTTTTCATTTTTAGGGCCCAAGCCTTGAAAAGGCGAAGGCCCTATTGTTTTCCTTAGGATTATTATTAGGGCCCAAGCCTTAAAAAAAGGCGAAGGCCCTATTGTTTTCCTTAGGATTATTATTAGGGCCCAAGCCTTGAAAAGGCGAAGGCCCTATTGTTTTCCTAAGGATTATTATTATTCTTCCAAATTATTATTATTTTACTACCTTTTGGGCACTTTTGGGGCACTTAACGTGCTCGAAAACTCTTGAAACTTTGCACACGGGTCAGAACCCGCGGCCATCAGAGCCGGGCTGAAGCTGGTACCCGGGCGTGGCAGGGGGGCTCGACAGCGCCACCTGGAACGGGGTTTGAACACTTGGTCCATAAATCAAACACGCTTGCATGTAATAATATGAAACTCGGTACACATATAGATCTCACCGGTTCATATATCCTTCATGCTCTTACTTTTTACCCCAGCCCAACAGGAAGTCAGCTATTTAGGGTTGTTTGGAAAACGCATGCAATGGAATTTGAAATACTCCTCCTAGAGAATTCAAACACACGGCACGAAACTCGGTCAGCGTGAAGTCAAGACACTGAGGATGAAAAATTGCCAGGGGATTTTTGATATCTCGAACGGTTTGACCGTGGCGAGGAAACGAAATTATGGCGAGAAACGTGAAACAGGAAGTGTGTTATAACTTCTGCATACATTAACTGATCTTGATGAAACTTCAGCAGTGTGTTCGCTGTAAGAGGCCGATCACATGGATGTGACTATTGTGAGTCAAAGTTATAGCGCCACCAACTGGCAGCAGGAAGTGTGTCACTTTCTAAATGCTTTTGACAAAAGTGGGGGGGTTAGTTTTATCTACAGTAACAAAACTCGATATGTATATTGTACTCTTCGAGCCGGACAACTTTCTAATTTACCGTAATTAGCAACGACCAGCAGGAAGTCAGATATTTTGGTCTGAATGTGGATTTTTGGCTAAATCAGCCCCTGATTTTTTACCCACTCCTCTTAAGTGGTTTATTTAATTCCCACCAAACTTTTTCAACATGATGAAAATACATTAAAGAAGCTAAATTGTGAATGGCTATTGAATATCTCAAATTGTTTTGCTATGGCGAGGGATTAAAGTCATGTCAAAAAAGTAAACACTAAAAGCCTCATATCTTCTAAAAAATTAATTATACACCATTTATTTCTAGATACAATTATACAAATATCAGAACTAAACCCATTTTATTCTTGTTTTCAATTTAAGAATAATGTACAAGTTTAAAAACAGCCAGAATGCGCTATTCAGTTAAAAAATAAATACATCAAGTAATACATAGGGCTATACTGCCCTCTTGTGTCCAAAATGATATCAACTCAGTACATAAAACTTTTTATCAGGTATGGCTATTGTAATTAAATATAAATATATTAGGTATGTGGCTGTGAGGATCTTTTCCCACCGGTTGATCGACGTGTGACACCAGCGAGGGCTTTTAAATCGCTAATATAAAAGTGAAAGTAAAGGACGTCCGCACGGACATTTATAGTGGTGACGCTCGCAGTGCGCTCGAATGAATTTCTATGGAAGTAGAAATGAAAAAAACGTTCGCTCTGTTTTGCTCGCTCGTCGCCATGGACTGTTATGAATGCCAGTGCAGCCGCATACTTTTTTGTGTCACTTTAAAATTAACGCCATATCGGGGGCCGATTGCTTCCGGTTTTCAGGGAAAACACAACAACAAAAGAGTAAATGACAGATTCGCTTAAATAGGCGCTTTTACACAAAATATTCCGTCATCATGCATTTCAGTCAGCTCTTCACTCTCGTGATTAATGAATTTTGACTCCTGTTGCTGATCTTTGCTGCAACTTTCGTTTTGCTCGCAATTTAGTAAGCAAACACTTTCAAGTTTTAATTGTAGTGACTAAATGATTTTATTATATACACACACACACACACACATCAAATTGACGGTGGGGGGCCATGGTATATTTAAATCTGCATATTGTAATATCTGCAGGGCACCCCTAGTCTAGTTTTATTAAATGTATGCTTCATCTTTCATTTTTAATTTGTAAATTTGATCAACAAATTCAATTATTTAGAATAATAAGACACTAAATGGCTGTTACTCTAGGTAGGGGTAATCAAATTAAATCGTTTACACTGAAAAATAACAATGCATTAAATAATGTTATGAGATTGTTTTAAATATGAGTTAATTAACAATCGTTGGAAAGAATGATACTTTTAAACAACACTAAACCGTCATTAGGTGTCGCCAGGCGACCGTCTTAATGAGCGAGTCATTGATTAATTCGTTCAAACGATTCGTTCGAACGACGGAGTCATTCTTGAATGAGACAGGTGCTGCGTCCCAATTCGCCTACTTATACTACGCCCTAAAAGTATGTACTCTTTTTGAGAAGAAAAAGTACATACTTTTGAGTGTGTAGCAAAAGAGTAGGCAAGCTTTGGGACATACTACTTCGTCATCTTTAACGGACAGCTCAGTCGCGAGCATCTGTCACCGTAAACTGCCGCCCTGTCAATCATCTTGTCACAGTTAAAATCCTCCATTCAATCTAATTTAATTTCTTACCGTTTTGGAGAGAAATGTTGTCGCACGTTCATCTGCCAGTCGTCAGTCTTTCATGTGGAGACTCTCCTCATGTGTTTGCAATTTGAATATAATGATGCATTTAAAAGTTAATGGCTAAACGCTTTACAAACGTTCACAATGCTGCTGCAGATGCAATATAATGTAGCCAACATTGAATAAATACATTTTCGTCAGGTTAGATACTGATAATTAATCACTCAAACCCCTTTATCTAAACCACTCTACATAACCGCCGGACTCGCGCGTCCTCCATGTCTGTAGTTTTTTTTCACTCGTGTTTGTAGTTCTAACCGAATCCTCGTCCAACGCGCGATGGGTTGTGGGCAATATCAGCCGTTAGAGTGTGCATCGATCTGCACTTCGGATTCTGACCGGATATAGTAGACCATCCAGGTCTCTTTGGAACACTCATTTCAACATACTACGATTTGGGACGTACTAATTCTATTTTCGAATACTATTTAGGACGGATAGTATGCGAATTGGGATGCAGCTTATGCATTGGTCATTGAATCTTTGAGTCAACCGATTAGTTCAAAATGCTGAATCATTGTGTCTGTTACAGTGACAAGAGTTTAACCCTTGTTCAAGTTTAAGGCCTTGTCTTTTTGAATATTTTTTTTTATTTTTTTATTACAAAATATGCATACGACCCATATATTTTAAATGTATTGTTTGCTTTAAATTAAATTAAGATTGTATGTTTGGTAATTGAAACAAAATAAATTTAAAATGAATGTGCTATATTTCAGATTAATATATTTGTTTTCCTTTATTTTAATCAACACTAACTTTATTCTCATCTGAATTATAAATAAATTATTTCTGTATAAAATAAAAAATCCTGAATACTCCAGACCAATCGTGCACTATTCCTACAACATCATCAGTGCTGAAGCGGAACTACCAGAGCCGTTCGGCAGATGGCGAGCAGATGCAGCATATGTGTTGTAACGAGGCAGGGTCAGGCCAGGGGAATCCATTTGCAGCTTTTTATTAAGAATGGTGCAGACAGGAAGGGTGAGCAATGGCAAACAGGGCAGAACAGAAAAGGCAGAGACAAACCAGGTTGACAGGCAAAGGGCCGAGGCAGGCAGCAAGAATCAGAGTCCAATAAACAATCCAGATCGGGGCAGGCAGAAAGTAGTCAGCAACGGTAAACAATCGGTCAAATATAGAAATCAAACATGGGAAATGATGGCTGGGCAAAATCCATGTAAGTGGCTATTGTGGTTCACGATCATAGGCCCTGTCCCAAATGGCACACTATGAATTTTCAGTCGTGTACTTATTTCATGTGTCCGTTAAATCCATGATTTAGGGTAGGGTGTCTCATTTTCCATTTTAGGTTTCAGAAGGTTGCTCACACATACTTTGTAGTTGATATGTGCCCTCGATGCGCACTTTGGCAGAGCCCACACTGATGCAAGCTCTACAGCACACTTCTTTTCGACAGTCAAAGCAGGGTTACGTTTTTGCACGTCGTGCACAATAACCATAAAGGCACCAGGGTGGCGGTGCCACCGGCTTTTTTTTATGTATATATATATATATATATATATATAAAATATAGCTGCGAGCAGTGATGAAGGGCCAAAGCCGGCGGTACCGCCACCCTGGTGCACCAGGGTTGCGGTGCCACCGGCTTGGGCCCGTAATCGCTGCTCGCAGCTATATTTATTTTTTATTTTTTAATTTTATTTTTTTTTATAATCTCTGGAAGAGATTTTGAAGGAGAACGGGAGTGTCTTCACTCCGATGCGGCGAGTGAAGGAGTAAGTTAGTTATACTGCTGAGAGTATAATAAGTCGCTGAGAGCGTAACGGCAGCAGACAGCGCATGCGAAGCGTGCTCTGTGGGGGCCCCGCTGGGCATTACTGGTGTAGCACCACCCCAGCAGAGTACGTCCCTGGGCTAGAGGTCCAGTGGCACCGTAAACCGGCTCAATCTTTTCCATCTCAGATAGGGGTGGACCAGTATTACTTTATTTTATTTTTTATTCTAAACTGTTTTAATTATTCTTATTTGTTTTGATTATTTTCATTTCTTCTATGTAAAGCACTTTGAATTGCCTTGTGTATGAAATGTGCTATATAAAGAAACTTGCATTGCCTTGCCTTAATTGGCACAGAATTGGGAATCGGGAATATCTTAATTCTGCTCCAGCATACCGTAAAACTTCAAATAATAGCCTTGGCTTTTATTTTCCCAAATCGTCGAACTGCACCGGCTTGTATTTGAGACAGGCGTCTATGAGACGGGCCTTTATAATTTAGTGTTGAGATGTTGTTCTTTGAGTGTAGGCCTAGAGTCTCTAATCTCTAAAAATCTCCAAATGCTCCACGTGAAACTGCGGTCTTCCGACCTTTTACTATCGTGTCAATTGATTTTGATTAATATGCGCGAGGGAGAGAGAGCAAGACAGCGCTCGTGTTGCTTGAAGACGTGAGAGTGCGCGCGCGCGGCCGGGGCGCTCTCTCTGCTCGTTATGCGCCCCGTCAAGCACAGCAGTCATTCTATTCTACATCACTCACCAATCAAAAAAGGCTTTGGCGGCTGCCAAAAAGCGCACGGTCTGACAGTTTTAGAAGATTAAATACAACCCGAAACTAAAAAACAGACAGGCTTGTAAAAGAGACAGGCGTCTATTTGGGACTGGGCTGTTATTTGAAGTTTTACGGTACATGCACAAATGGGCAAAGCACTTTTAGCATTAAGAAATAATTTGGATAATAATGTCTTGCTCACTTATTAATTTGTGTCTGTAATCTGTTTACAGTGACATGAAGCTAGAGAGTGCTGCCACGTCGTCTCTGGAGGACCGTGTGAAAAGAAACATTCACTCCATTCAGAGGACACCTGCTGCTCTTGAGAAGAACTTCATGAGGAGATGAGGAGAACATAAAAAGGCTAACTTTTACCTTTGTCTTTTGTATTTTACTGGTTTCAGATTGTTTTAAATTTGTCGTTTTTATAGAAGCTCATGCTTGTAAATAAAATCCAAAGGGCTTTGTACTTAACCAACAGTCATCAGCAAGCTCCAGTCACAGACACAGGCACGGAGACACACACAAACGTTAGACAATTAAACTGAAACACCTGGTTTTAGACCACAATAATTTCTTACTATGGTGTCGGGCCTCCTTTTGTGGCCAATACAGAATCAGTTCATCTAAGG